>OX376199.1:18124560-18154095 GCA_947363905.1 Lithophane semibrunnea | reverse complement strand
CTAACCTAACCTAACCTAACCTAACCTAACCTAACCTAACCTAACCTAACCTAACCTAACCTAACCTAACCTAACCTAACCTAACCTAACCTAACCTAACCTAACCTAACCTAACCTAACCTAACCTAACCTAACCTAACCTAACCTAACCTAACCTAACCTAACCTAACCTAACCTAACCTAACCTAACCTAACCTAACCTAACCTAACCTAACCTAACCTAACCTAACCTAACCTAACCTAACCTAACCTAACCTAACCTAACCTAACCTAACCTAACCTAACCTAACCTAACCTAACCTAACCTAACCTAACCTAACCTAACCTAACCTAACCTAACCTAACCTAACCTAACCTAACCTAACCTAACCTAACCTAACCTAACCTAACCTAACCTAACCTAACCTAACCTAACCTAACCTAACCTAACCTAACCTAACCTAACCTAACCTAACCTAACCTAACCTAACCTAACCTAACCTAACCTAACCTAACCTAACCTAACCTAACCTAACCTAACCTAACCTAACCTAACCTAACCTAACCTAACCTAACCTAACCTAACCTAACCTAACCTAACCTAACCTAACCTAACCTAACCTAACCTAACCTAACCTAACCTAACCTAACCTAACCTAACCTAACCTAACCTAACCTAACCTAACCTAACCTAACCTAACCTAACCTAACCTAACCTAACCTAACCTAACCTAACCTAACCTAACCTAACCTAACCTAACCTAACCTAACCTAACCTAACCTAACCTAACCTAACCTAACCTAACCTAACCTAACCTAACCTAACCTAACCTAACCTAACCTAACCTAACCTAACCTAACCTAACCTAACCTAACCTAACCTAACCTAACCTAACCTAACCTAACCTAACCTAACCTAACCTAACCTAACCTAACCTAACCTAACCTAACCTAACCTAACCTAACCTAACCTAACCTAACCTAACCTAACCTAACCTAACCTAACCTAACCTAACCTAACCTAACCTAACCTAACCTAACCTAACCTAACCTAACCTAACCTAACCTAACCTAACCTAACCTAACCTAACCTAACCTAACCTAACCTAACCTAACCTAACCTAACCTAACCTAACCTAACCTAACCTAACCTAACCTAACCTAACCTAACCTAACCTAACCTAACCTAACCTAACCTAACCTAACCTAACCTAACCTAACCTAACCTAACCTAACCTAACCTAACCTAACCTAACCTAACCTAACCTAACCTAACCTAACCTAACCTAACCTAACCTAACCTAACCTAACCTAACCTAACCTAACCTAACCTAACCTAACCTAACCTAACCTAACCTAACCTAACCTAACCTAACCTAACCTAACCTAACCTAACCTAACCTAACCTAACCTAACCTAACCTAACCTAACCTAACCTAACCTAACCTAACCTAACCTAACCTAACCTAACCTAACCTAACCTAACCTAACCTAACCTAACCTAACCTAACCTAACCTAACCTAACCAGTCACCCGGTGTCCCCCGCCGCGAGTAGTTCACTTTAAACCGCGCTCCGTTTAGAAAAATCCAAGTTTGTGGTTTTTGTGCTCTTAAACACCCGAGTTACACATCAAAAGTTGCGGGCTTGTGCGGGCTTCCTAAAAGTGCTTTCAAAAAAGTGATCAGACGAGGGACAAAAAATCCGTGTACAAAAAACTGTTCCCAAACCAAAAAAAGTGGCAAAAATTACAAATAAGTGCGTGCGGCGCAAGATTCATCGCGACAACCTATAAAGATTAAATTGTGTAAGGACGCGCCCTCTCAATGACCACACCCCTGCGGAAATTCAGATTTTTCCCAATTGCCTTAGGGGGTTTTCCAACCGGTTTTCCGAAACACCCAGTGAAAATACGGCGCAAAACAGAAACTTTTTCTCAAAAGTGAGTGCATCTCGTGATTGATCGCGACGACCCCCGAACGTTTTTGTCTTAAAATAAGGGTTAGCTCAGTGTCTACCTCCCTAAAAAATTTCAGAATTTTTCTGAACATCTAACTGTGTTTTCCAAGCAGTTTTCCGTACCGCGGAGCGAAAAGTGGAGTAAACACCATCAAAATTGAGGAACACGTCCAAAAATTGAGAATAAAATTTCCTGTGACCAGGTGCCTCGCTTGTGGTACCGTGTTACTGACCACCTCAGTTATTTTGAGGTAACCAACTGCAGACATCCGAGGAGCTACACCAATTTTCTTCAAACCGACAGAAATTCCTGGTGTCTATAACTCTTGGAAAATCACCTTCAAGAAGACAGCGGCTGATTCTGACGACTCGAGAAGCTTCCTGAGGCTGCTGCCTACCACCTGGAATTTTTCTCATTAAATTTTGCAAAAATTGACCATACACCAGGTATTTGCCGGTCAAAATACTTGTGTTCTCCTTTTAAATCTTTTTTATTCCAAACTATTAAGATATCTGTGTATTTTAAAAATTGGATCCATATAAAGTAATTAATAAACTAGCTTGGAAAAAATTTTCAAGAACTTATATTCATTACTTGGTCAATAAACTGGAAAAAATCCGACACAACAACATATTCCCACGCTTTGACATAACTTTGTTTTTCCGTACTTTTGTAAACTAGAATTAAACTAAGCTATAACTCGGCCTAGGCTTAACCCAGTTAAAGAATAAAAACTGATCAGACGTTTCTAGAGCAAAATCTATTTAGACATAATTTTTTATTTTCAAAAAAGGCTAATACAAAAAAGCTGATTTTCAACTAGGTATCGTAATTCTCAAGAGCTGGAATTATACGTCATATCTTGTTAGTTATATTGAATACCTATGTTTATTTTAAACCTAGCCTAAGTATATATTTCGTATTGTTTAAATTAAGAATTAGTTTTTCCAAAAAAAAAAAAAAAAAAAAAAAAAAATATTTTGTTTTTATTGGTGAAAAATTTGTGATCATCAAACGGGCATCAAACCTGGGACTTTAAAAAACCTAGAAAAGCCTATAACTCGGGAACGGAGCGAGTTAGCCCGTTTTTGACCCCGGTCTGCATATGCTATACTGCGTATAGTATATGCTGGGGCGCTCCTCAGACCACCCCCTACTGTCTACCCCCTCTAAATTATTAATATATTGAATTCCCCCCCCCCCCCCAAATATTTTGGGGCCTTAACATTTTTCATCGTAACTGTTCTGGCACAAATAAACTTAATCCCCTCCCGTAGTAATTTCCTAACGCCCTACCCCCTCTCAATCACCTCACTAACCCCCTCCCAACTTAGCCGCCACATTTAACTTAGATAAATTGAGTCAAGTCTATGTCGAGGTCGAAATCGAAATCGAAATAGGAATCGATATCGACATCGAAGTTGAACTTGATTCCCCAAAATTTGAAAAAGGACCCATATCTCGGGAACGGCTGGAGATAGCGCAATTCTGACAAATTTTTCCCCCCCCTCTTTCCTCCCCCTCCCGCCCTGAGCTCTAAACAGGATAGGAGCAAAAAATCCCCACTTTTTTACCTTCCCCCTCCATACATGGTATTTAATGTATAGATCTTAGTACTTATTTTAAATAATTTTCAGATATAACCCCTAGCCACTTCCCCCCCCCCCCTTTACTTTAAGCCCCTTCTGAGCTCCCTCAACCCCCCGCGTTTTAACTTTGTAACCAGAGGTCATAGACCCACCAAGTTTGGGGTCTCTGAAATCGGGAGGAAAAGATCTCTCATTTGGCTCCAACCAAAACACCAAAAGACAAGTTAACCTAACATTTTATTATTTTGTGGTAAGATACTGTGCTAGAAATAAGACTTATAGTAGCACTATTGTGTGACTATACTTTACGTTAAGATTAGATTTAATAATTCATTTATTCTTTTTAACGTTTTCAGCTATTTTGATTTTTATTAGGCACCGCCCTACTATTTGACAAATATTTTTGACAAAAAACGCGAAAAATTTTTCGTTCTGGGACTTAGAAAATTTTTTCAAAATTTCAACCCTTAATTAAAATATTTTTCGATTTTTAGCTCCTCAAGCTACTTCTTTGTCCCAAAACTGACCTCTTGACCTTTTCTTTATTTTAGGATACTGACCTGACGGTCTTTTGGCCGTGAAATATTTATTATATAAACATTTAAGCTACTTCTGTGCGTTTCCCCCATTTACAGGGACGCAGAAGTGTCGCTTGTGTCCTCTGACGTGTCCCCCCTTATTTATGAACCTCACGTTTACTAACACCACCACCATGTTCCGCACACCGGCCAAGGCAAACGCGAGCTCACCAGTCGCCAGGGGCTCGCCACGTTCGACCGAAAAAGCTGGACCCCCGCTGTCCAGTGTGAGGCGTAGCATTGGGGAATGGGAGGCCGGGAAAGCTGAGCCTCAGGCCGAGATTGTCGGCTTGAGCCCGACGGCAACAAAAACGAGAGTCGCGGAGGCCAGAATATGTCTGAGCAAAATAAAGGCCCACATGACCAATTCTAAAACGACCAAAAGGGAGATAAAAGAAGATGTCAAGGCCCAAGCAGACCGGCTCTACCTGCTCATTAAGGAATCCGAGCAGGAGAAAGGACGAGCTCCACCCCCAAAGATCTTAACAAAAACTAAGGGGACACAATCACAAGAGGAACTGGAAGAAGAACGGATAGAAGCAGTTTCAAGCGCGGAAGTGGAGATGGTGTCTCTAAAAAAGGCTCTGGAAGATCACAGCCGAAACTTGCGGGAAAACAGCGAGAAACTTGATAGTCTGAAAGAGGCACTTAAAACTAGCGAAGAGCATATGGAGAAGTTCTCCTACGCTAGTGTAGCGGCAAGTCGGCCTTTCAAGCAGCCGCCAAAGCAAACGGCTCTCCACTCCATTGTGGTCACCTCCACCACGGAAACCGAAACTGGGGAGGAAATCATCGACCATATTAGAAAGGCGGTAAACGCGAAGGAGGGTTGGGTCACAGTGGACAGAATCCGAAAAGCAAAAGACAGGAAAATAGTATTGGGATGCAAAACAGAAGAAGGAAGAGAAAAGATTAAGGAAAGACTGGCAAGCGTGGGGGCGTTATTGAAGGTCGAAGACGTCAAGAACCGGGATCCTTTGGTGATCCTGAGGGACGTATTAACTTACAACACAGACGATGACATCCTTAAAGCGCTTCGGAACCAAAATAGGGACTTGTTCATAGATTTAACAAAGGAAGAAGACCGGGTAGAGGTACTATTTAAAAAGAGAACAAGAAACCCCCACGTGCACCATGTTGTCCTCAGGGTCTCCCCAAAACTGTGGAACAGACTACAAGATCGACAAGCTGTTCACATTGACCTGCAAAGGATCCGAGTGACTGACCAGACTCCACTGGTCCAGTGTTCCCTATGCCTAGGATTTGGGCATGGACGACGGCTCTGTAAGGAGCAAGTTGAAAAGTGCAGCCATTGTGGAGGCCCTCACATGAGGACTAAATGTGAAGAATGGATGGCCGGAACAACCCCATCATGCTGTAATTGTGTACATGCAAAGCATGATAACACCGAACATAACGCATTCAGTGACGAATGCCCAGTCAGAAAGAGATGTGAGGTTCTGGCCAGAGCCAGAGTAGCATATTGCTAAAGTGGTGACTGGGAACAGGGCGTACACTCAAGCCAGAGGATATGCGGTGGCCCAAGCCAACTTACAAAGGAAGGAACTGGCAACCACCGAGCTCCTTTTAGAGGCCAATGAGCGAGCAATCGCATGGGCAATGATCCAGGAACCGTATGTGGGAGGGGCTAGGGGTATGAAGAGCTATCGTGGCGCGAGAATCTACCAGTGCGAGGTTGAAGGAAGTGGGAGGGTAAAGGCGGCAATAGCCATCTTTAATGATGACTTGGATGTCATTCCCTACCCGAAACTCACCACAAACAACATCGTCGTGGTGAGGATCCGGACCAAAGCCTGGGAAATCGCAGTAGTCTCTTACTACTTTGAGCCAGATCAACCCATAGGGCCTTATCTGGATCATCTGACCAAAATAAAATTGGAGCTGGGCACCGAAAAACTTTTGATAGGAGGAGACGCAAATGCCAAGAGCGCTTGGTGGGGAAGCACCATAGAAGACCTCAGGGGGGACGAGATGTCCGGTACCCTGGAAGAGCTGGAGCTTCAGGTACTCAACACCGGAGATACGCCAACATTCTACACGGTAAGAGGCGGCGTCGTATATAAGAGCCACGTGGATGTCACGGCGTGCTCGCTCGATCTATTTGACCTGGTAGATGACTGGCGGGTCGACACAGGGGCAACAAGCTCGGACCACAATACCATAATGTTTAATATTAAAGTAAAGAGGGAAAAAGGGATAAGCATAACTAGAACAACAAGAAGGTATAATACAAAAAAAGCAAATTGGGAATCTTTTAAAAGTAAATTGGGGGAAAACAAAATTGAAAATAACATAAGTCTAGACAATATAAATCAAATAGTAAATAAGCATGAACTGGAAGAAATCGTAATAAAATACATTAATGTAATCGAGAAAGCATGTGACGAAACTATCCCTAAAGTCAGTAACAAATCAAAAATTTCTATTCCGTGGTGGTCCGAAGCGCTCGCTGTGAAGAAGAAGGAAGTAGCCACAAAGAAGAACCGTATCCGCAACGCCGCACCGGTCCGTAGAGCAATGGTCGTTGACGAGTACCTGAAAGCCAAAGAAGAATATGAGTGCCAAGCCAAGAAAGCGCTTGTGGCAAGCTGGAAGGAGTTTTGCGAAAAACAAGATAGAGAGGGCCTATGGGAGGGAATTTATAGAGTCATCAGAGGGACCACCAGGAGACAAGAAGATTTGACCCTGATGAGCAATGGTACTTTTTTAAACCCGAAGGAATCGGCAACTTTGCTCGCTGACACCTTCTACCCTAAAGATACAGCGGAAAACGACAATGTAGACCACAGGCTCACCAGGGAAGCAGCCTCACGGGTAAATGATTGGCATCATGATGAATACCATGACCCACCATTTACACCGTTAGAGCTAAAGACAGCCGTGGAACATTTTAATCCTAAGAAAGCCCCCGGATTGGATGGATTTACATCGGACATCTGCGATCGGGTGATCCGCCAGGACCCGGACGCTCTCCTTGCTCTATACAACAAATGCCTAGAACTAGCGCATTTCCCAAATATCTGGAAAGAGGCAACGGTAGTCGTCATCAGAAAACCGGGCAAGGAGAACTACACAAACCCCAAGTCATATAGACCGATAGGTCTCCTACCGGTCTTGGGGAAGGTCCTGGAGAGGATGGTCGTGGCGAGAATTAAGTGGCAGCTTGTGCCGCGGCTCAGCACTAATCAGTTCGGCTTTATGCCACAGAGGAGCACCGAGGACGCCCTCTGTATGCTAATAAAGCACGTGCAGGACAAGTTGAGGCTGAAGAAGCTAATTGTCCTTGTGTCGTTGGATATAGAGGGCGCTTTCGATAGCGCATGGTGGCCAGCTATCAGAGTCAGGCTAGCCGAGGAAAGGTGCCCGGTGAATACCAGGAGGTTGCTCGACAGTTACCTCGACGGTAGAAAAGTAAGGGTGAGGTACGCTGGGGAGGAATGTGTGAGAGAAACCAACAAGGGCTGTGTCCAAGGATCAATCGGTGGTCCCATTCTGTGGAACCTTCTACTGGACCCGTTATTACAGGACTTGGGGAAAAAGGGGTACTTTGTGCAGGCATTCGCAGATGACATAGTCTTAGCCGTGGATGGCGACACAGCGACTGAAGTCTCCAGAACGGCCAATGCAGCCCTCGCCCATGTTCAGAGTTGGGGCGTCAGAAATAAGCTTAAGTTTGCACCGCACAAAACCAGTGCGATGTTAATAACCAACAAGCTTAAGTACGACACCCCAATTCTGAGCATGGCCGGGGTCGATATTGGTATGGTTAGAAGCATGAAGTTGCTAGGGCTGACTATTGATGACAAACTGACTTTCAATGAACACACCAAGAACGTCTGCAAGAAGGTGGCGGAAATATATAAAAAACTTGCACGTGCGGCAAAAGTCAGCTGGGGACTAAATAGGGAAGTCATCCAGGTTATTTACACTGCCACGATCGAACCTATTGTTGCGTACGCGGCTGGAGCCTGGGCTCCCGCTACGAAAAAGCTGGGTATACGGAAGAAGCTAGGCTCTCTCCAACGAGGATTCGCCCAGAGGCTCTGCAAGTCTTACCGTACAGTCTCCCTAAACTCGGCACTGGTGCTGGCTGGGATACTCCCTCTAGACCTTCGCATCCAAGAAGCAGCCGCCCTGTATGAGGCAAGGAGAGGGTCGTCTCAGTTTGTACCGGAAGACAGGGAGATTGAGAGTATGGTGAGATTTGCAGAAACCTCTCACCCTGCCAAACAAATGACCTTAGCGTTTAAGTGCCTGGTAGACCAACAGCTTGTGGACAGCCAAAACGTGCAGGCAGTGCGAATATTCACTGACGGAAGTAAGATTGAGGGGAAGGTCGGTGCCGCATTATCCTTGTGGGATAATGAAGGTGAAGTCCAGAACCTCAAGCTAAGCCTTGCCGCGTACTGCACTGTCTACCAGGCGGAACTACTGGCCATTTGCAAGGCAACGGACGTGATCCTCAAGCGCAAAGAGACGAGCTATGGCTTGTACAGCGACTCAATGTCAGCATTGCAGGCGCTTACAAGCCATGGCTCTCTGCACCCTCTGGCGGTCCGCGCACGTGCCAATTTGGCTGAGGCTTTGGACCAGAGAAAAGCTGTGTCTCTCTTCTGGGTCAAAGCCCATGCGGGCTTGCCGGGAAATGAGCGCGCGGATGAGCTGGCGAAGGAGGCAGCATTGTCGTCACGGAGGAAACCGGACTATGACCGGTGTCCGGTCTCATATATCAAGCGCCAAATCCGTTTGAGCTCGCTTGATGCATGGAACCGGAGATACGTTTCTGGAGAAACGGCCTCGGTGACGAGAATGTTCCTTCCTGATGCCGTGGCTGCCTACCGTATTGTAAAACAGGTGAGGCCAATAGGCGTGCTCACCCAAGTCTTGACGGGGCACGGTGGGTTCTCGGAATACTTAAACCGCTTTAAGTGTAAAGAGAGCCCATCGTGCACCTGCGACCCCAATGTGTCGGAATCTGTTCCACACCTTATTTTAGATTGCCCGATTTATGCTAGGGAACGCTACAACCTGGAACAGGAAATAGCCAAAAGACTGCAGTCAGTAAGCGTAGGGGAAATCATGGCTAGCAAAAGTAGAAATAAATTCATAGCCTACTGTGAGAATATAGCTCTGAGGGTTATAAAACAAAATAAAACAAGATAAAAATACTATGTTTCATATTATATTATATATATAGTTATAGTAAGCATAGGACACAAGCGCAACAAATGTTACAGATAGGATAAGCAGTAGGTTAAAAGAGATGTTAAAAGTAGATACATAGATCTTAATTTAAATATAGTGCTATAAATAAGTATTTTAAAAGATATGTCAATATAAAACTAAGCCATGTTACTATTATGTGTACAAGAAATAAACTAACCCTGTTGAAATATTTCCCTAAAGAAAATAACGATAAGAAGAAATGTAAATAAATAAAGTAAATTTAGAGTAAGAATTGAACTAGCCTACAAGTGGGAATCCCACCCACAGGATAAATGGTGAAGGATATAAGAAAGATACAGCATGAAGCATGGAAGTACGAGAGGCATGTGAGCGAGAAACAGTATGGAAACGGTTGAGATATAAAATAGGCGCCAATCATGTTGGCGGAAGTAGGAAAAAAAAAAAAAAAAAAAAAAAAAAAAAAAAAAAAAAAAAACCTAACCTAACCTAACCTAACCTAACCTAACCTAACCTAACCTAACCTAACCTAACCTAACCTAACCTAACCTAACCTAACCTAACCTAACCTAACCTAACCTAACCTAACCTAACCTAACCTAACCTAACCTAACCTAACCTAACCTAACCTAACCTAACCTAACCTAACCTAACCTAACCTAACCTTTTTTTTTTTTTTTTTTTTTTTTTTTTTTTTTTTTTCCGGGGTGGAAAATCCTCATGGATGTCCTCCGCCCTGGGGCGGGCGGAGGGGTCTGTCAGACTCTTACTGACTAAAAACCACCCCGGTGTTCCGACTCACACCTACGCCGGGGGTCGCGGGAACGTAAAAATCTTCCGCAACCCCCGACTGGTGCCGGCCCGCCATCGCGGGCCTCCTCGGGTCAGGGGGGGGAGTGAGGTGTTTGACTCCCCCCGTGACGTCTAAGAGGGGCGCGCGTGGAACACTACGCGCCGCCACCTCGGGTCCTGATGTTTGGGGGGCGACGGACGTCCCCGAGTCCGTCACCCCTGGACCCATTTAGGGGGGCTGGAAGAGGGCGTTATCCGCCCTCCGCCGACGCCCGGTGCGCCTGCTGCGGGCCGGGTGAGTGGACGAGATCTCCCTCTCCCTTTCCGCAGCCTCCTTCTGCGAGACGACTGTCTCACAGTAGGAAACCACCGCGTCCCAGGACTCCTCGCTGTCGACCATCGACTCAACGACGGCCGGCAGCGAGAGGTCACTGCCTACTTCTGAGATGAGGGCACGGCGCGGCTCCTCCCAAGCGGCACACTCTGCCAGCGTATGCCGCGCCGTGTCCTCCCGGCAGTCGACGCAGTGGTGACACCGAGCGTCCGGCTCCCTGTTTATGCGACACAGGTACTTCCCGAAGCAACCATGCCCCGAGAGCACCTGCGTCACCCGAAACGACAGGGAGCCGAACCTAACCTAACCTAACCTAACCTAACCTAACCTAACCACTACGATATCTTTGCACTTAGGAGACGGAATTTGAAGCGGTTTTCGGTGCAGTTAATCTTAATTGGGCTCTGCCCCTCCTTTTCACCTAAAATAATCCACCTATTTGCTTTAAAAATAATAAAATCAATTTTTCGAAAATTTCACTTAGTTTAAACTCAATAATATCGATTATCTCAAAATTCTTCAGTTTAAATTCGGGGTTTTTGCTATTAATAAATACTTACCTGCCACACCTTCAGGCTGGACCGCGTTTCGTGATCCATCTCGTTGGTTGGTAGAACTAAATACTCTATAAACACCTAGTTTCTGCTTATACGTTTTTTCATCATAAATTCAAAATATTGTACTACGCTTACCTCTAAATACTCCGTCGTTCGTCAGCCCGCGCGCAGACGCGTGTTTTGACACCTCACACGCGTACCTAGCTCGGAAAAACGGAAAATTTTGTTTTATACCTACAATAAAAGTTTACCTTAGCGAACCAGCATTCAACACAAACTACGATATCTTTGCACTTAGGAGACGGAATTTGAAGCGGTTTTCGGTGCAGTTAATCTTAATTGGGCTCTGCCCCTCCTTTTCACCTAAAATAATCCACCTATTTGCTTTAAAAATAATAAAATCAATTTTTCGAAAATTTCACTTAGTTTAAACTCAATAATATCGATTATCTCAAAATTCTTCAGTTTAAATTCGGGGTTTTTGCTATTAATAAATACTTACCTGCCACACCTTCAGGCTGGACCGCGTTTCGTGATCCATCTCGTTGGTTGGTAGAACTAAATACTCTATAAACACCTAGTTTCTGCTTATACGTTTTTTCATCATAAATTCAAAATATTGTACTACGCTTACCTCTAAATACTCCGTCGTTCGTCAGCCCGCGCGCAGACGCGTGTTTTGACACCTCACACGCGTACCTAGCTCGGAAAAACGGAAAATTTTGTTTTATACCTACAATAAAAGTTTACCTTAGCGAACCAGCATTCAACACAAACTACGATATCTTTGCACTTAGGAGACGGAATTTGAAGCGGTTTTCGGTGCAGTTAATCTTAATTGGGCTCTGCCCCTCCTTTTCACCTAAAATAATCCACCTATTTGCTTTAAAAATAATAAAATCAATTTTTCGAAAATTTCACTTAGTTTAAACTCAATAATATCGATTATCTCAAAATTCTTCAGTTTAAATTCGGGGTTTTTGCTATTAATAAATACTTACCTGCCACACCTTCAGGCTGGACCGCGTTTCGTGATCCATCTCGTTGGTTGGTAGAACTAAATACTCTATAAACACCTAGTTTCTGCTTATACGTTTTTTCATCATAAATTCAAAATATTGTACTACGCTTACCTCTAAATACTCCGTCGTTCGTCAGCCCGCGCGCAGACGCGTGTTTTGACACCTCACACGCGTACCTAGCTCGGAAAAACGGAAAATTTTGTTTTATACCTACAATAAAAGTTTACCTTAGCGAACCAGCATTCAACACAAACTACGATATCTTTGCACTTAGGAGACGGAATTTGAAGCGGTTTTCGGTGCAGTTAATCTTAATTGGGCTCTGCCCCTCCTTTTCACCTAAAATAATCCACCTATTTGCTTTAAAAATAATAAAATCAATTTTTCGAAAATTTCACTTAGTTTAAACTCAATAATATCGATTATCTCAAAATTCTTCAGTTTAAATTCGGGGTTTTTGCTATTAATAAATACTTACCTGCCACACCTTCAGGCTGGACCGCGTTTCGTGATCCATCTCGTTGGTTGGTAGAACTAAATACTCTATAAACACCTAGTTTCTGCTTATACGTTTTTTCATCATAAATTCAAAATATTGTACTACGCTTACCTCTAAATACTCCGTCGTTCGTCAGCCCGCGCGCAGACGCGTGTTTTGACACCTCACACGCGTACCTAGCTCGGAAAAACGGAAAATTTTGTTTTATACCTACAATAAAAGTTTACCTTAGCGAACCAGCATTCAACACAAACTACGATATCTTTGCACTTAGGAGACGGAATTTGAAGCGGTTTTCGGTGCAGTTAATCTTAATTGGGCTCTGCCCCTCCTTTTCACCTAAAATAATCCACCTATTTGCTTTAAAAATAATAAAATCAATTTTTCGAAAATTTCACTTAGTTTAAACTCAATAATATCGATTATCTCAAAATTCTTCAGTTTAAATTCGGGGTTTTTGCTATTAATAAATACTTACCTGCCACACCTTCAGGCTGGACCGCGTTTCGTGATCCATCTCGTTGGTTGGTAGAACTAAATACTCTATAAACACCTAGTTTCTGCTTATACGTTTTTTCATCATAAATTCAAAATATTGTACTACGCTTACCTCTAAATACTCCGTCGTTCGTCAGCCCGCGCGCAGACGCGTGTTTTGACACCTCACACGCGTACCTAGCTCGGAAAAACGGAAAATTTTGTTTTATACCTACAATAAAAGTTTACCTTAGCGAACCAGCATTCAACACAAACTACGATATCTTTGCACTTAGGAGACGGAATTTGAAGCGGTTTTCGGTGCAGTTAATCTTAATTGGGCTCTGCCCCTCCTTTTCACCTAAAATAATCCACCTATTTGCTTTAAAAATAATAAAATCAATTTTTCGAAAATTTCACTTAGTTTAAACTCAATAATATCGATTATCTCAAAATTCTTCAGTTTAAATTCGGGGTTTTTGCTATT
The DNA here is from genome assembly GCA_947363905.1 of Lithophane semibrunnea. Lineage (NCBI taxonomy): Eukaryota > Metazoa > Arthropoda > Insecta > Lepidoptera > Noctuidae > Lithophane > Lithophane semibrunnea. Next base: position 18,140,617 of record OX376199.1, on the reverse strand, counting down.
AATAAATACTTACCTGCCACACCTTCAGGCTGGACCGCGTTTCGTGATCCATCTCGTTGGTTGGTAGAACTAAATACTCTATAAACACCTAGTTTCTGCTTATACGTTTTTTCATCATAAATTCAAAATATTGTACTACGCTTACCTCTAAATACTCCGTCGTTCGTCAGCCCGCGCGCAGACGCGTGTTTTGACACCTCACACGCGTACCTAGCTCGGAAAAACGGAAAATTTTGTTTTATACCTACAATAAAAGTTTACCTTAGCGAACCAGCATTCAACACAAACTACGATATCTTTGCACTTAGGAGACGGAATTTGAAGCGGTTTTCGGTGCAGTTAATCTTAATTGGGCTCTGCCCCTCCTTTTCACCTAAAATAATCCACCTATTTGCTTTAAAAATAATAAAATCAATTTTTCGAAAATTTCACTTAGTTTAAACTCAATAATATCGATTATCTCAAAATTCTTCAGTTTAAATTCGGGGTTTTTGCTATTAATAAATACTTACCTGCCACACCTTCAGGCTGGACCGCGTTTCGTGATCCATCTCGTTGGTTGGTAGAACTAAATACTCTATAAACACCTAGTTTCTGCTTATACGTTTTTTCATCATAAATTCAAAATATTGTACTACGCTTACCTCTAAATACTCCGTCGTTCGTCAGCCCGCGCGCAGACGCGTGTTTTGACACCTCACACGCGTACCTAGCTCGGAAAAACGGAAAATTTTGTTTTATACCTACAATAAAAGTTTACCTTAGCGAACCAGCATTCAACACAAACTACGATATCTTTGCACTTAGGAGACGGAATTTGAAGCGGTTTTCGGTGCAGTTAATCTTAATTGGGCTCTGCCCCTCCTTTTCACCTAAAATAATCCACCTATTTGCTTTAAAAATAATAAAATCAATTTTTCGAAAATTTCACTTAGTTTAAACTCAATAATATCGATTATCTCAAAATTCTTCAGTTTAAATTCGGGGTTTTTGCTATTAATAAATACTTACCTGCCACACCTTCAGGCTGGACCGCGTTTCGTGATCCATCTCGTTGGTTGGTAGAACTAAATACTCTATAAACACCTAGTTTCTGCTTATACGTTTTTTCATCATAAATTCAAAATATTGTACTACGCTTACCTCTAAATACTCCGTCGTTCGTCAGCCCGCGCGCAGACGCGTGTTTTGACACCTCACACGCGTACCTAGCTCGGAAAAACGGAAAATTTTGTTTTATACCTACAATAAAAGTTTACCTTAGCGAACCAGCATTCAACACAAACTACGATATCTTTGCACTTAGGAGACGGAATTTGAAGCGGTTTTCGGTGCAGTTAATCTTAATTGGGCTCTGCCCCTCCTTTTCACCTAAAATAATCCACCTATTTGCTTTAAAAATAATAAAATCAATTTTTCGAAAATTTCACTTAGTTTAAACTCAATAATATCGATTATCTCAAAATTCTTCAGTTTAAATTCGGGGTTTTTGCTATTAATAAATACTTACCTGCCACACCTTCAGGCTGGACCGCGTTTCGTGATCCATCTCGTTGGTTGGTAGAACTAAATACTCTATAAACACCTAGTTTCTGCTTATACGTTTTTTCATCATAAATTCAAAATATTGTACTACGCTTACCTCTAAATACTCCGTCGTTCGTCAGCCCGCGCGCAGACGCGTGTTTTGACACCTCACACGCGTACCTAGCTCGGAAAAACGGAAAATTTTGTTTTATACCTACAATAAAAGTTTACCTTAGCGAACCAGCATTCAACACAAACTACGATATCTTTGCACTTAGGAGACGGAATTTGAAGCGGTTTTCGGTGCAGTTAATCTTAATTGGGCTCTGCCCCTCCTTTTCACCTAAAATAATCCACCTATTTGCTTTAAAAATAATAAAATCAATTTTTCGAAAATTTCACTTAGTTTAAACTCAATAATATCGATTATCTCAAAATTCTTCAGTTTAAATTCGGGGTTTTTGCTATTAATAAATACTTACCTGCCACACCTTCAGGCTGGACCGCGTTTCGTGATCCATCTCGTTGGTTGGTAGAACTAAATACTCTATAAACACCTAGTTTCTGCTTATACGTTTTTTCATCATAAATTCAAAATATTGTACTACGCTTACCTCTAAATACTCCGTCGTTCGTCAGCCCGCGCGCAGACGCGTGTTTTGACACCTCACACGCGTACCTAGCTCGGAAAAACGGAAAATTTTGTTTTATACCTACAATAAAAGTTTACCTTAGCGAACCAGCATTCAACACAAACTACGATATCTTTGCACTTAGGAGACGGAATTTGAAGCGGTTTTCGGTGCAGTTAATCTTAATTGGGCTCTGCCCCTCCTTTTCACCTAAAATAATCCACCTATTTGCTTTAAAAATAATAAAATCAATTTTTCGAAAATTTCACTTAGTTTAAACTCAATAATATCGATTATCTCAAAATTCTTCAGTTTAAATTCGGGGTTTTTGCTATTAATAAATACTTACCTGCCACACCTTCAGGCTGGACCGCGTTTCGTGATCCATCTCGTTGGTTGGTAGAACTAAATACTCTATAAACACCTAGTTTCTGCTTATACGTTTTTTCATCATAAATTCAAAATATTGTACTACGCTTACCTCTAAATACTCCGTCGTTCGTCAGCCCGCGCGCAGACGCGTGTTTTGACACCTCACACGCGTACCTAGCTCGGAAAAACGGAAAATTTTGTTTTATACCTACAATAAAAGTTTACCTTAGCGAACCAGCATTCAACACAAACTACGATATCTTTGCACTTAGGAGACGGAATTTGAAGCGGTTTTCGGTGCAGTTAATCTTAATTGGGCTCTGCCCCTCCTTTTCACCTAAAATAATCCACCTATTTGCTTTAAAAATAATAAAATCAATTTTTCGAAAATTTCACTTAGTTTAAACTCAATAATATCGATTATCTCAAAATTCTTCAGTTTAAATTCGGGGTTTTTGCTATTAATAAATACTTACCTGCCACACCTTCAGGCTGGACCGCGTTTCGTGATCCATCTCGTTGGTTGGTAGAACTAAATACTCTATAAACACCTAGTTTCTGCTTATACGTTTTTTCATCATAAATTCAAAATATTGTACTACGCTTACCTCTAAATACTCCGTCGTTCGTCAGCCCGCGCGCAGACGCGTGTTTTGACACCTCACACGCGTACCTAGCTCGGAAAAACGGAAAATTTTGTTTTATACCTACAATAAAAGTTTACCTTAGCGAACCAGCATTCAACACAAACTACGATATCTTTGCACTTAGGAGACGGAATTTGAAGCGGTTTTCGGTGCAGTTAATCTTAATTGGGCTCTGCCCCTCCTTTTCACCTAAAATAATCCACCTATTTGCTTTAAAAATAATAAAATCAATTTTTCGAAAATTTCACTTAGTTTAAACTCAATAATATCGATTATCTCAAAATTCTTCAGTTTAAATTCGGGGTTTTTGCTATTAATAAATACTTACCTGCCACACCTTCAGGCTGGACCGCGTTTCGTGATCCATCTCGTTGGTTGGTAGAACTAAATACTCTATAAACACCTAGTTTCTGCTTATACGTTTTTTCATCATAAATTCAAAATATTGTACTACGCTTACCTCTAAATACTCCGTCGTTCGTCAGCCCGCGCGCAGACGCGTGTTTTGACACCTCACACGCGTACCTAGCTCGGAAAAACGGAAAATTTTGTTTTATACCTACAATAAAAGTTTACCTTAGCGAACCAGCATTCAACACAAACTACGATATCTTTGCACTTAGGAGACGGAATTTGAAGCGGTTTTCGGTGCAGTTAATCTTAATTGGGCTCTGCCCCTCCTTTTCACCTAAAATAATCCACCTATTTGCTTTAAAAATAATAAAATCAATTTTTCGAAAATTTCACTTAGTTTAAACTCAATAATATCGATTATCTCAAAATTCTTCAGTTTAAATTCGGGGTTTTTGCTATTAATAAATACTTACCTGCCACACCTTCAGGCTGGACCGCGTTTCGTGATCCATCTCGTTGGTTGGTAGAACTAAATACTCTATAAACACCTAGTTTCTGCTTATACGTTTTTTCATCATAAATTCAAAATATTGTACTACGCTTACCTCTAAATACTCCGTCGTTCGTCAGCCCGCGCGCAGACGCGTGTTTTGACACCTCACACGCGTACCTAGCTCGGAAAAACGGAAAATTTTGTTTTATACCTACAATAAAAGTTTACCTTAGCGAACCAGCATTCAACACAAACTACGATATCTTTGCACTTAGGAGACGGAATTTGAAGCGGTTTTCGGTGCAGTTAATCTTAATTGGGCTCTGCCCCTCCTTTTCACCTAAAATAATCCACCTATTTGCTTTAAAAATAATAAAATCAATTTTTCGAAAATTTCACTTAGTTTAAACTCAATAATATCGATTATCTCAAAATTCTTCAGTTTAAATTCGGGGTTTTTGCTATTAATAAATACTTACCTGCCACACCTTCAGGCTGGACCGCGTTTCGTGATCCATCTCGTTGGTTGGTAGAACTAAATACTCTATAAACACCTAGTTTCTGCTTATACGTTTTTTCATCATAAATTCAAAATATTGTACTACGCTTACCTCTAAATACTCCGTCGTTCGTCAGCCCGCGCGCAGACGCGTGTTTTGACACCTCACACGCGTACCTAGCTCGGAAAAACGGAAAATTTTGTTTTATACCTACAATAAAAGTTTACCTTAGCGAACCAGCATTCAACACAAACTACGATATCTTTGCACTTAGGAGACGGAATTTGAAGCGGTTTTCGGTGCAGTTAATCTTAATTGGGCTCTGCCCCTCCTTTTCACCTAAAATAATCCACCTATTTGCTTTAAAAATAATAAAATCAATTTTTCGAAAATTTCACTTAGTTTAAACTCAATAATATCGATTATCTCAAAATTCTTCAGTTTAAATTCGGGGTTTTTGCTATTAATAAATACTTACCTGCCACACCTTCAGGCTGGACCGCGTTTCGTGATCCATCTCGTTGGTTGGTAGAACTAAATACTCTATAAACACCTAGTTTCTGCTTATACGTTTTTTCATCATAAATTCAAAATATTGTACTACGCTTACCTCTAAATACTCCGTCGTTCGTCAGCCCGCGCGCAGACGCGTGTTTTGACACCTCACACGCGTACCTAGCTCGGAAAAACGGAAAATTTTGTTTTATACCTACAATAAAAGTTTACCTTAGCGAACCAGCATTCAACACAAACTACGATATCTTTGCACTTAGGAGACGGAATTTGAAGCGGTTTTCGGTGCAGTTAATCTTAATTGGGCTCTGCCCCTCCTTTTCACCTAAAATAATCCACCTATTTGCTTTAAAAATAATAAAATCAATTTTTCGAAAATTTCACTTAGTTTAAACTCAATAATATCGATTATCTCAAAATTCTTCAGTTTAAATTCGGGGTTTTTGCTATTAATAAATACTTACCTGCCACACCTTCAGGCTGGACCGCGTTTCGTGATCCATCTCGTTGGTTGGTAGAACTAAATACTCTATAAACACCTAGTTTCTGCTTATACGTTTTTTCATCATAAATTCAAAATATTGTACTACGCTTACCTCTAAATACTCCGTCGTTCGTCAGCCCGCGCGCAGACGCGTGTTTTGACACCTCACACGCGTACCTAGCTCGGAAAAACGGAAAATTTTGTTTTATACCTACAATAAAAGTTTACCTTAGCGAACCAGCATTCAACACAAACTACGATATCTTTGCACTTAGGAGACGGAATTTGAAGCGGTTTTCGGTGCAGTTAATCTTAATTGGGCTCTGCCCCTCCTTTTCACCTAAAATAATCCACCTATTTGCTTTAAAAATAATAAAATCAATTTTTCGAAAATTTCACTTAGTTTAAACTCAATAATATCGATTATCTCAAAATTCTTCAGTTTAAATTCGGGGTTTTTGCTATTAATAAATACTTACCTGCCACACCTTCAGGCTGGACCGCGTTTCGTGATCCATCTCGTTGGTTGGTAGAACTAAATACTCTATAAACACCTAGTTTCTGCTTATACGTTTTTTCATCATAAATTCAAAATATTGTACTACGCTTACCTCTAAATACTCCGTCGTTCGTCAGCCCGCGCGCAGACGCGTGTTTTGACACCTCACACGCGTACCTAGCTCGGAAAAACGGAAAATTTTGTTTTATACCTACAATAAAAGTTTACCTTAGCGAACCAGCATTCAACACAAACTACGATATCTTTGCACTTAGGAGACGGAATTTGAAGCGGTTTTCGGTGCAGTTAATCTTAATTGGGCTCTGCCCCTCCTTTTCACCTAAAATAATCCACCTATTTGCTTTAAAAATAATAAAATCAATTTTTCGAAAATTTCACTTAGTTTAAACTCAATAATATCGATTATCTCAAAATTCTTCAGTTTAAATTCGGGGTTTTTGCTATTAATAAATACTTACCTGCCACACCTTCAGGCTGGACCGCGTTTCGTGATCCATCTCGTTGGTTGGTAGAACTAAATACTCTATAAACACCTAGTTTCTGCTTATACGTTTTTTCATCATAAATTCAAAATATTGTACTACGCTTACCTCTAAATACTCCGTCGTTCGTCAGCCCGCGCGCAGACGCGTGTTTTGACACCTCACACGCGTACCTAGCTCGGAAAAACGGAAAATTTTGTTTTATACCTACAATAAAAGTTTACCTTAGCGAACCAGCATTCAACACAAACTACGATATCTTTGCACTTAGGAGACGGAATTTGAAGCGGTTTTCGGTGCAGTTAATCTTAATTGGGCTCTGCCCCTCCTTTTCACCTAAAATAATCCACCTATTTGCTTTAAAAATAATAAAATCAATTTTTCGAAAATTTCACTTAGTTTAAACTCAATAATATCGATTATCTCAAAATTCTTCAGTTTAAATTCGGGGTTTTTGCTATTAATAAATACTTACCTGCCACACCTTCAGGCTGGACCGCGTTTCGTGATCCATCTCGTTGGTTGGTAGAACTAAATACTCTATAAACACCTAGTTTCTGCTTATACGTTTTTTCATCATAAATTCAAAATATTGTACTACGCTTACCTCTAAATACTCCGTCGTTCGTCAGCCCGCGCGCAGACGCGTGTTTTGACACCTCACACGCGTACCTAGCTCGGAAAAACGGAAAATTTTGTTTTATACCTACAATAAAAGTTTACCTTAGCGAACCAGCATTCAACACAAACTACGATATCTTTGCACTTAGGAGACGGAATTTGAAGCGGTTTTCGGTGCAGTTAATCTTAATTGGGCTCTGCCCCTCCTTTTCACCTAAAATAATCCACCTATTTGCTTTAAAAATAATAAAATCAATTTTTCGAAAATTTCACTTAGTTTAAACTCAATAATATCGATTATCTCAAAATTCTTCAGTTTAAATTCGGGGTTTTTGCTATTAATAAATACTTACCTGCCACACCTTCAGGCTGGACCGCGTTTCGTGATCCATCTCGTTGGTTGGTAGAACTAAATACTCTATAAACACCTAGTTTCTGCTTATACGTTTTTTCATCATAAATTCAAAATATTGTACTACGCTTACCTCTAAATACTCCGTCGTTCGTCAGCCCGCGCGCAGACGCGTGTTTTGACACCTCACACGCGTACCTAGCTCGGAAAAACGGAAAATTTTGTTTTATACCTACAATAAAAGTTTACCTTAGCGAACCAGCATTCAACACAAACTACGATATCTTTGCACTTAGGAGACGGAATTTGAAGCGGTTTTCGGTGCAGTTAATCTTAATTGGGCTCTGCCCCTCCTTTTCACCTAAAATAATCCACCTATTTGCTTTAAAAATAATAAAATCAATTTTTCGAAAATTTCACTTAGTTTAAACTCAATAATATCGATTATCTCAAAATTCTTCAGTTTAAATTCGGGGTTTTTGCTATTAATAAATACTTACCTGCCACACCTTCAGGCTGGACCGCGTTTCGTGATCCATCTCGTTGGTTGGTAGAACTAAATACTCTATAAACACCTAGTTTCTGCTTATACGTTTTTTCATCATAAATTCAAAATATTGTACTACGCTTACCTCTAAATACTCCGTCGTTCGTCAGCCCGCGCGCAGACGCGTGTTTTGACACCTCACACGCGTACCTAGCTCGGAAAAACGGAAAATTTTGTTTTATACCTACAATAAAAGTTTACCTTAGCGAACCAGCATTCAACACAAACTACGATATCTTTGCACTTAGGAGACGGAATTTGAAGCGGTTTTCGGTGCAGTTAATCTTAATTGGGCTCTGCCCCTCCTTTTCACCTAAAATAATCCACCTATTTGCTTTAAAAATAATAAAATCAATTTTTCGAAAATTTCACTTAGTTTAAACTCAATAATATCGATTATCTCAAAATTCTTCAGTTTAAATTCGGGGTTTTTGCTATTAATAAATACTTACCTGCCACACCTTCAGGCTGGACCGCGTTTCGTGATCCATCTCGTTGGTTGGTAGAACTAAATACTCTATAAACACCTAGTTTCTGCTTATACGTTTTTTCATCATAAATTCAAAATATTGTACTACGCTTACCTCTAAATACTCCGTCGTTCGTCAGCCCGCGCGCAGACGCGTGTTTTGACACCTCACACGCGTACCTAGCTCGGAAAAACGGAAAATTTTGTTTTATACCTACAATAAAAGTTTACCTTAGCGAACCAGCATTCAACACAAACTACGATATCTTTGCACTTAGGAGACGGAATTTGAAGCGGTTTTCGGTGCAGTTAATCTTAATTGGGCTCTGCCCCTCCTTTTCACCTAAAATAATCCACCTATTTGCTTTAAAAATAATAAAATCAATTTTTCGAAAATTTCACTTAGTTTAAACTCAATAATATCGATTATCTCAAAATTCTTCAGTTTAAATTCGGGGTTTTTGCTATTAATAAATACTTACCTGCCACACCTTCAGGCTGGACCGCGTTTCGTGATCCATCTCGTTGGTTGGTAGAACTAAATACTCTATAAACACCTAGTTTCTGCTTATACGTTTTTTCATCATAAATTCAAAATATTGTACTACGCTTACCTCTAAATACTCCGTCGTTCGTCAGCCCGCGCGCAGACGCGTGTTTTGACACCTCACACGCGTACCTAGCTCGGAAAAACGGAAAATTTTGTTTTATACCTACAATAAAAGTTTACCTTAGCGAACCAGCATTCAACACAAACTACGATATCTTTGCACTTAGGAGACGGAATTTGAAGCGGTTTTCGGTGCAGTTAATCTTAATTGGGCTCTGCCCCTCCTTTTCACCTAAAATAATCCACCTATTTGCTTTAAAAATAATAAAATCAATTTTTCGAAAATTTCACTTAGTTTAAACTCAATAATATCGATTATCTCAAAATTCTTCAGTTTAAATTCGGGGTTTTTGCTATTAATAAATACTTACCTGCCACACCTTCAGGCTGGACCGCGTTTCGTGATCCATCTCGTTGGTTGGTAGAACTAAATACTCTATAAACACCTAGTTTCTGCTTATACGTTTTTTCATCATAAATTCAAAATATTGTACTACGCTTACCTCTAAATACTCCGTCGTTCGTCAGCCCGCGCGCAGACGCGTGTTTTGACACCTCACACGCGTACCTAGCTCGGAAAAACGGAAAATTTTGTTTTATACCTACAATAAAAGTTTACCTTAGCGAACCAGCATTCAACACAAACTACGATATCTTTGCACTTAGGAGACGGAATTTGAAGCGGTTTTCGGTGCAGTTAATCTTAATTGGGCTCTGCCCCTCCTTTTCACCTAAAATAATCCACCTATTTGCTTTAAAAATAATAAAATCAATTTTTCGAAAATTTCACTTAGTTTAAACTCAATAATATCGATTATCTCAAAATTCTTCAGTTTAAATTCGGGGTTTTTGCTATTAATAAATACTTACCTGCCACACCTTCAGGCTGGACCGCGTTTCGTGATCCATCTCGTTGGTTGGTAGAACTAAATACTCTATAAACACCTAGTTTCTGCTTATACGTTTTTTCATCATAAATTCAAAATATTGTACTACGCTTACCTCTAAATACTCCGTCGTTCGTCAGCCCGCGCGCAGACGCGTGTTTTGACACCTCACACGCGTACCTAGCTCGGAAAAACGGAAAATTTTGTTTTATACCTACAATAAAAGTTTACCTTAGCGAACCAGCATTCAACACAAACTACGATATCTTTGCACTTAGGAGACGGAATTTGAAGCGGTTTTCGGTGCAGTTAATCTTAATTGGGCTCTGCCCCTCCTTTTCACCTAAAATAATCCACCTATTTGCTTTAAAAATAATAAAATCAATTTTTCGAAAATTTCACTTAGTTTAAACTCAATAATATCGATTATCTCAAAATTCTTCAGTTTAAATTCGGGGTTTTTGCTATTAATAAATACTTACCTGCCACACCTTCAGGCTGGACCGCGTTTCGTGATCCATCTCGTTGGTTGGTAGAACTAAATACTCTATAAACACCTAGTTTCTGCTTATACGTTTTTTCATCATAAATTCAAAATATTGTACTACGCTTACCTCTAAATACTCCGTCGTTCGTCAGCCCGCGCGCAGACGCGTGTTTTGACACCTCACACGCGTACCTAGCTCGGAAAAACGGAAAATTTTGCCCTCCCACACCCACCCTATAGCGGCGGGGTAGGTAAACGAGACGAGTTTTGCAAATTTTTTTTAATTCTATTTTTGTGTACCCTGTTGCTCTAGAAGCTGTTATTAGTCATATACCATGAAAACACCCATCCCTTAGTCATCAGAGACCTAGTTTTCCAAGTAAAACTCAATGGAAAATGGCTTTCATGCGTACTCCTCCTCGTTCTCTCAATCCTCCACCCGCGATTAAAGTTCCTTCCCTTCCTGCTGACTCTTCCGAGATTATCGACATGGAATCATGCATCGACGTCATATCCAGACTCGCCGAATGCATTAAAACCACCGTTTACGAAAATAAAAGCGTTACGACGGGCAATAAAAAGACAATTGCTCTAGCGTCAGACGAAATACTCACAGCGATTTCAAAGCTCCCCAGCTTCGTTGGCTCTTCTCGGGAAGAACTCGGCCAGGAAGCCCAACCACCATCATACTTCGGTGACCTTAAAAACGAGATCATCACGAGCGTAAAGACAGAGGTCCAAGCTATGAAAAATCTCGTCAGAACCGACGACGGCGATGGCACATTCAGGAAGGAGATTGCGACTTGCGTGCGAGAGGAGTTAAGCAAGCACCTCGCCACTATCTCGAGTCCACCAGCACCTCCAACCCCAATATCTTACGCGCAGGCGGCCAGTGCGCCTGCATCTCGGCATCCAATAAAAGAGATTCCACAAAACAGACCCGCCATTATTGTCTCGGCTAAATGCGACACACAAACGCGCCAGGAAGTCGTGGAGTCTTTTAGAAATAGCATCAGTTTCCGCACCACTAACTATGCGCCTACAAAAATCCAGTCCGTGTCCAACAACAAACTTAGGGTCGAGTTCGAAACGGAGAAACAGCGCGACGAAACCCTCAAGAAATTGGAAACTTCCTCCCAACTTACTGCGGAACCGGCAAGAAAACTTAAACCCATGCTCATCCTCAAGGGAATCTCCATAGACACGCCATCGGAGGAGCTAATCGACATCATTCGCGGCCAGAACGAAGACCTATCGCCCCTCTTCGAGAATAATGACGACCTGCGACTCGCCTTCAAAAGGAACAACAGGAACCCAAACCTTTACAACGCCATCCTAATCGCTCACCCCACCCTGTGGCGTAAAATAATTGACATGGGAAGAGTTTGCGTCGACCACCAACGCGTCCATTCTGAAGACTTCTCGCCATTCATCCAGTGCAAAAAGTGCCTGCAGTTCGGGCATGTCCAGTCAAAATGCACCGCGAAACAATCTCCATGCGCTTACTGCTCTGAAGAGGGCCACAACATTGAAAGCTGCCCACTTCGAGAGAAGAAAGGCACGCCCAAATGCTTCAACTGCCACCAACACAACACAAAATTCAGCACCAGCTACGACATCGGACACAAGGCCACCGCTAACAATTGCCCCAGAGTGAAATCACTTAAACTTAAAATTACCAGCCGCACTGATTATGGATAAGTCATACATCAGAATAGTACAGTGTAACATAGATCGCTCAAAAAATAGTTTCCACGAATTTTTAACGTATTTTTATAATGGCCAATACGACATTGCCTTGTTGTCGGAACCTTACATAGGATCCGGCAAGGAGGTCAAACCCATATCAGGTATCGACATCTTTCAATATTCAAACGGATGCAATGTTAAGGCATGCATCCTAGTCAAATCTGGGCGCGGCGTGGTTTTGGGGGAGTCAGGAATGTCTTCAGCTAACTTAAGCGTGATTCAGCTGCAAACCGACCACCAGAAATGGTACTTGGCCTCAGCTTACGTAGAGCCAAGAGACGACACCTCCAGCACGCTTGAAGCAATAGACTGCTTCCTCAAAGCCACATCGCAACACAAATGCATACTGGGGGGAGACTTCAATGGTTGGCACCCTGCCTGGGGAAGTGACAAATCAAACCCCAGAGGAATCAGCCTTCTGGAGCTTGTCTACGCCAATGACATGTATATTTGTAACACCGGAACCACCCCGACATTCGAAACGGTAACGCACGGGCGCGACCGATCGTCTATCATCGACGTGACGATGGCTTCTGCCTCTATCTACGACTCTGTACGCGACTGGAGAGTAAACCTGGACTGTTGCGCGTCATCGCAGCACAACGCCATCGATTTCTGTATTGCCACTCGCAGACCCAGAACAATAGTAAATAATAGCAACTCGACCTTCTTATTTAACACCAAAGGAGCAGACTGGGCCGCTTTTAAGGATGCTGTGCTACACAAAATGACGGTCACGGAAGTGCTCGATAGCGATGTGCCCAACCTCGATGTCGATCATCTGGAATGCCTCGTCCACCAAATCACAGATCTAATACGTGACAGTTGCATGGAAACCATGCCCACTAAAGGACAGAAGCGTAAGTACAAACCCCCATGGTGGACAGAGAACCTTGAAACCCAAAAAACAGACATAATCAATCTCCACAGACGCATACACACAGCGAAACGACAAGGTTTACCACTGGAAGCCCTTCTGGAAGAGAGCCAGAACAAGAAACGTGACTACTCAGAAGAACTGAAAAAAGAATCCACTGCAAACTTCCGCAAGTTCTGCGAACTTCAAAACAAAGAAAACGTTTGGTCACTGACCAACCGACTTCTCAAGGAGACTGCGCCCAGAAGACCACCCATCACCCTGAAAGTAGGAGACAGATTTACCACCGATGGAGAGGAGACGGCCAATGCCCTCCTAAACCATTTTTATCCTGACGACACCTGTGATCAGATGCCAACACAAGCAGAACTCCGACGACAATACTACAACCCTACTACCAACACGGAAGATGACCATCCATTCACGGAAGAAGAGGTTCTGGAGCAACTAAAACAAATAAGCCCAAGTAAAGCCCCTGGCCTTGACAATCTTACATCAGATATTTGCCTCCAATTTGCAGCACATTTCCCCAGCTTAATAACCGAAATCATGAACAGATGCCTTACCCTACAGTATTTCCCCCGAATATGGAAGGAGGCCTATGTCAAGATCATCCCTAAACCGGGAAAGGATGATCCTTCCGATCTCAAATCGTTCCGCCCCATAGGTCTAATTCCAGTGTTCGGGAAACTTCTGGAAAAACTATTCATCAAAAGGGTAGCCCACCACGCTGAGGTGGGAAACAAACTAAACCCTCAACAATTCGGCTTCCGTCAACAAAAGAATACCATCCAAGCCATCCATACAGCTCTCAATCACATACACCACGCCAAAGAGAATCACAAACTTTCTATAGCAATATCACTAGACATAAGAGCGGCATTTGATAACGCTTGGTGGCCTGCCCTCTTCCATCGCCTTAAACACATCGGAACGCCGCAAAATATCTATGGGCTAATTAAAAACTATGTGCAGGACAGAACTGCTACGCTGGATCACGCGGGAGTCCGAGTCCGCAAAACCCTGACAAAGGGCTGCATTCAAGGATCCGCGTGTGGTCCGGTTCTATGGAACCTGATCCTGGACGAGCTCCTAGACATGGAACTGCCACCGGGCTGCCACTTGCAAGCCTTTGCGGACGACGTCCTACTGCTAGTTACGGCGGACACGCCGGAAACAGTAGAGCAGCTAGCTAACAACATTCTCGCCAACATCAGCGAGTGGGGTAAACGCGTTAAACTGACCTTCGGCCCGGCAAAAACACAAGTCATCGCCTTCACGCCAAAAGCGAAAACCGCACGGCTCCAAATGGATGGCATAGATTTAACATTTGTTCCCGAAATTAAGCTGCTTGGCGTCATCCTAGATGAAAAATTACGGTATAACAGCCACCTAAAATATGTGCTGGGCAAAGCCACACGCATATTCAATAAACTTCGAATGTATACTAGGTGTACATGGGGCGCACACCCGGAAAACGCCCGCACAATTTATATGCACGTAATAGAACCCATTATCACTTACGCTGCTGGCATATGGGGGCACATAGTAAGCAGGAAGAGCGTTAAAAAACAAGTCGCCAGCCTTCAGCGGGGATTCGCACTGAAGGCCATTCGTGCCTTCCGGACCGTCTCTACTACTGCCGCTCTAGCACTCGCAGAGCTCATGCCCCTAGATCTCAGGATCCAAGAAATTCACCACGTCGAGACGATCCGCCTCACAGGCACTAGTTACCTTTTGCCAGCGGACATAACTCCTGAACGCCCCACACCCGTGCGTGAGCTACTACATCCTGCACTAAGAATACCAAAGTCAGTTACCAGCACCTGGACAAATAGACAGGCTGAAGATGAGACGACCCAATTAACACCCCGAACACCTCACAACATCTTCACGGACGGCAGCAAGCAGGACGACGGTACCGTCGGTGCGGCCTTTGTTTGCTACGACCCAGGAGGAACAACCGCAACGAAAAAATTCAAACTGCACAACACCTGCACAGTCTTCCAGGCAGAACTGTTGGCAATCCTGGAAGCTTGCAAATGGGCAAATACAAAGGCACATACCAACACCACCATCTTCACTGATTCCCAATCTGCTATACAGGCAATCGCAGACCGCAGCAACACACACCCTCTGGTCACAGAAATACACAAAACTATATTCAATCACACACACACACAAACTCACACAAGCACAGAAACACCACCACGTATTAAAATTACGTGGGTGAAAGGCCACAGTGGAATTGCGGGCAACGAGACTGCGGATGATGCCGCGAAAATGGCCACTCGGCTTCACAAAACACCAGACTACAAAGCATACCCGATGTCTTATGTCAAACACAAACTTAGATTAGCCAACCTGGCTAAGTGGCAAGCCAGGTACGCGTCAAGTGAGCAGGGACAACACACCAAAGCCATATTCCCAACATTACAACAAATTACTAAATTCCGAAAAAAGATAGACCAAAACTTTTATTTCACTCAAATTCTGACAGGACATGGCTTTCATAAACAGTACCTCCATCGTTTTAAAATTACTGCAGACGACAATTGTCCCTGCCACGACGACACAGTACAAAGCCTCGACCACCTCCTCAGGGATTGCCCCAGATTTGCCATGGATCGCATGCGATATGAGGCAGTCTCTGAGAGGTTTGGCATTACGGCATATGACATCGGGATGCTTACGAGAAAAGAAGAAGTCTTTGACGCGTACATAACATACGTGACCAAAATACTGAGCACGCTGAAAAGTTTCAACGGCACGTGAAAATACCCTAACAATATTATATTTATTATTCTACATATTATAAATCTTTATTAGTTAATATTTATCACTAATATATATTCAAACAACAAAGCGAATAAGAAATTAAAAAATAAGAATCCGTATCAAATCGCGGATTCTGAATAACTAAAAAACAGTTGA